>CALYLW010000121.1:1255369-1287810 GCA_944989445.1 Ampullaceana balthica
ATTGGACAGCACCAGCAAAGGTTTACTCACTTTAGCATCTCTCGGGAATATGTTGGAAGAAACCACTGGTAAACTGTTCATTCATCAAACTCTTTGGGTCCAACCAAGATTTTAAGTCTTTGCCAACGGCCTTCACAGTTTGGTCTTTAGAGCCAACATAGATCACAGAGTCACCGACTACTGGAAAAATAAGCAAATAAAGGAGTCAATACATTGGAGGACATAGATTTATTCTTACAACAAGTATCAAGTTGAGACCATGTTAAATGAAAGTAAAGGCAAGACAATTAAAATTTCTTTGACATAAAAGATGTCAGATAACAAATGATCTCAATAATGTTTCTTAGGTGTCCAGACGGTGTTAGCGCAATATGACCACAGACATGATATGACCACAGACATGATATGACCACAGACATGATATGACCACAGACATGATATGACCACAGACATGATATGACCACAGACATGATATGACTACAGACATGATATGACTACAGACATGATATGACTACAGACATGATATGACTACAGACATGATATGACTACAGACATGATATGGACACAGACATGATATGGACACAAAGGTGAACAGGTGGTATCTGAATTGAATTAATCTATCAATGTATCACTCAAGACTGAGAATTTTTAAACAACCAAGATTGTGTGTTGAGCCTTCTCGTCCATGAGGGGCATCCACCGATCATCGTCGGCGTCTGCGATTCCTCCAAGGGCATAGGCCACCTACGAGAGACCTCCAGGCATCTCTATCCTGGGCCAGCTTCTCCAGGATCTTCCATTCATGGCCAATTCTCTTGATGTCTGCGTCAAGTGTTTCTTGGACGGCCTCTTTTCCGCTTACCCTGTGGGTTCCATTTCAGGGCTTGCCTTGTTGTATAAGAAGCAGGTTTTCTTAGTGTATGACCAATCCACCTCCACCGCTTCTGAAGAATCTCTTCCTCAATTGGCTTCTGTATTGTCCGCTGCCACAACTCCTGGTTTCTGATTTTGTCCGGCCAGTGAATTCTGAGATTCCTTCTTAGACAATTGTTGATGAAAGACTGGATTCTGGTTAGGTTTACGGCCGTTGTAATCCATGTCTCGGCTCCATATAGCATCACAGCTTTCACCATAGCATTAAAAATCCTTACTTTTAACTTGCTGCCTAAGTTGTTGGAGACCCAAACATTCTTGAGTTGCTGGAAGGCTGCTCTTGCTTTTCCGATCCTTATTTTGACGTCAGCATCTGTACCACCTTGTTTATCTACCACGCTGCCAAGGTAAACAAAACTCTCCACCTCCTCAAGGGCTTCTCCTTCAAGCATAATGGGTGATGTACTGGTGGCATTAACCTTGAGGATTTTACTCTTCCCTTTGTGTATGTTGAGACCCATGCGAGCAGAAGTGGCTGTGACAATGTTTGTTTTCTCCTGCATCTGTTGTTGGGTATGTGAAAGAAGGGCAAGATCATCAGCAAAGTCAACATCATCAAGTTGATCCCACAAGGTCCATTGGATGCCATTCCTTTTCGGCTGAGTAGATGTTTTCATCACCCATTCAATGGCTAACAGGAACAGGAATGGTGACAGCAAGCAACCTTGTCTCACACCAGTCTTCACCTGGAAAGCATCTGTCACCTGCTGACCATGGACAACTCAGCAGTTTATCCCTTCGTACATGTTTCTGATTATCTCCATAATCTTCTGTGGCACCCTGTAATGCCTTAGCAATCTCCACAGGGTTTGCCTGTCCACACTGTCGAAGGCTTTTTCATAGTCAACAAAGTTGACATAGAGCGGCGAGTTCCACTCTAGTTACTGCTCTAGAATGATGCGTAGTGTCGCTATCTGGCCAGTGCAGGATCTGTTGGTGCAAAAGCCAGCTTGTTGGTCCCGCAACAGAGGGTCTAAATCAAGATTGTAAACTTCAAATAATGTGTGAGTAAAAAAAAAGTCACTGATTTATTTTTACTTGAAACTAAGTCAAATAGTACTGACCCCTAGGCGGTGGGCAAGAATTATCTATGATTTCAAAATCATGCTCCTCTTCCAAGTCTGCATGTTGTTTAATGATACTGAGCCAGTTGTTGAGGCTGCATGTACTTCCAGGAGTGGATGAACATGACAGGCCAACTGGAGGGCTGTCTCCGGCTTTGGTCAAAGTGCTAGGACGAATGGCTGGTAAGGGTCTGGGCTCTGTCTCTGACTTGTATGTTGGGGTCGGCTGTTTCTTCTGAAGCCAGTCTTCGACACGATTGGATAGTTTAGGTATCGACACAGTTATCTAGAATTGAAATAGATTATGGAAAGAAATATTTTAGTGAACAAGAAAATCTGACTGATTAAATCTTCCACTGTTTAACTTTCAAGTTATAAAATTAACTGAAAATAATTTTCTTTGCTTTTGAGTTAATTTTTTCAGAGCCATAAAAACATACAAGTATTCATACTTTCAAAAAATACATTCAATCTTGCAGGAACTTCATGTTAACAGTACTGGATTCATATAATATTTATTACAACATTAATCTAAATGGGTACATAATTATTGAAAATTGATATCAAATTTTAAAAAATCTTACTTACTTAAAGATTTCAAAAATATTTGTAAAAAGTAAAGTTCCCTTTTCAGACCATGATGGCCTATGGGGCAAGTAAAGCAGCATTCACAATTTTCTATAGCCACGGCATACGAGAGGATTGTGTGGTAAGCACAAAGCCCAGCCCCCCTTTAATTCACACCAACTGACAGATACCCATTCCAAGCTGGGTGACTCAATCAAGGATGTCCTTGGCCACGGGAATGGGCTCCCACCTTCACAGAGATTCAAGTCTGAGTACTTTATTTGCATCCGAGTGCACTGCCGCTCGACCACCGCGCCCCCAATAATATTTGTAATATAGATCAATGAAATTAGAGGGGGGAAAAAGTTGGAGAAACCCTAATTATCAATCTCATCAGTTTTGATTAAATACGCCACAAAATTTTTATTAAAATATAATACAATTTATTGTTTGCATTAATGCTTCATTATTTATTGCAATGATTTTGGGTACTTCAAGGAACATGCATATTACTTACACAAGACCCTGCATTTTGTGACCTCTTGACTTCCTCAACAGTCTTGTAGAAAACATGGTGATCCACATCTTCATACTCCTCCACATGGCGAGGTAGACTGGCTGATGGATTGCCTGGGTCATCAAAGGCAGTGATCAGAGGCAAACCGTTAGCATCCACACGACCATAATTTAGAATAGATTCCCGTATACCCACATGGTCAGCTCTGAATGAAATGTAGGGTGTTTCTTCAGGGGAAAGCTCCACTCTATTTAATCTGAAGCAGAAAAATATGAATATTTTTTATAGAAGTTATTGGTGCTTTTATTTAAAGAAATAGAGACATAATATTTATAAAAAAAACCAAAGGAGTAAAAAATATTTTACATTTCAAATCTTCTTTATCGAGAAACATGATTATTGTATAAATTATAAACTCTCAAGCTTATATTTCAAAGTCTGAATGTTTTAGTCTGTCCAGTGTCAAAGGGATTGGAGATTGCCAATATTTCATAATTTCACAGCACTGTTATTAAAATTAAAAATATTTTTTATATGAAGCTGTTAAGTGTTACACTGTTAAGTGTTACACTGTTAAGTGTTACACTGTTAAGTGTTACACTGTTAAGTGTTACACTGTTAAGTGTTACACTGTTAAGTGTTGTACAAATTTTACTTTTTTAGAGTTTCTGCCAACTGTTTCTCAGAAGCTGTGTCTTCTTGTACCATGGACAGCCCAGTCTGTATAACACCCAGGGCTTGATTCAGTCTGGCCTGTTGTTGCTGCAGAGATTCCTCCTTCATGCCCAGCACGCGATCAACCTGACTCAATAAGCTGACCTCTCTGCCCCTCAGGCATTCTAAGTTACGGCTAACATTGGTGTGAATCTCTGACTTGATCTGTATGGGAAAGCAAAAGATCTTTTTAAGAAAATTGGATAATGACATAGAATATTGGGTCTAGATGGTTAAAATTTAGCCATTTTCAGTTTCAGATTTCAATGATTAACTTAAGGCTGGAGATGATGATGGCTAAATTTAATTAAAGTTGCTTTTACTATTCAACTTTTGTTAATAGTATTGTCAATATTTTGGTCAAATAGAGTTACATTTTCCATTATCTTATCTAATATCCGCTGAATTCTATTTAGGAAAAAGAGACTGTGTCAAGTCCCAAGGTAGTGTAATCTTGAAATGAAAAAAAAGTTAATTTCAAAATGACGCATGCAAATGTTAATTTAAAAAAAAAGGTCAACATAAAATGTACTTAACACCCATTAATAGTTACATTCTGAACAAATTAAACATAATTTGTATGTGAAATTGTTCTGATTGCTCTGCTTTAATTATGATTCCATTGACCTAAAATGATTAAGTTTGTGACCCAATTCTCCTTTGTGATGCATGTTAAACTTTCAAAATCTCAGCTATGTTTCAGCCTATTTAAAAAATTTATAAAGATAAAGTGACCTGAAACATGATTAAATCTAAAAATAGGTTTAAAGGGGAAAAAAAAAGGGTGTCAAAATAATAACGTTTGAAAATTTTTACTGACGATACATTAAATGAATAGATAAAATGGCAACTCATAATCAAGCAAAAAGTTTCAAAACTATGAGAATTTCCAAGACAGACCATTATAAAAGACAAAAACAAAATTACTCACATCAGAAGCATTACGATTTAAATGTTTTTTAACAGAATCCAATTTCTTGATGGCATTTTCCAGCTGAAACACCCTGTCTTTGGCTTCATTGACTGCCATTGTTTGACAGTTTTAAGAAGATAAGCTTACAATTATCTGTGAATAAATTAATTTAATAGATATGTTTAGGACTAATTTGTAGCCTATGTAACCTAATATTACACAAGCTGCTGCTAAAAATGTTATACTTGGCAAGACAGCAAATAGCTTGTGAATATTAAAATAAAATGGAGCACACACTTATTATGTATTGGTCATAATATATGAGTCTATACATTTTGTTATAAGTATAGCTGGGTTTAATAATTGTACATGTGACAAGCACTTTAAAAGTAAAAAAAAACAAATATTTATAATAAAGTATAAGTCTTATGAACAGCAGGATGTTGACATTGAGGTGAACATACATTTCTATGAGGAAATGAATATAAACAATTTCAGAGCCAAGCCAAAAATTGCTTTATTTGAGTGTTTCTGAATTCACTTGCTACTACTACTGGTGTCCTATTTTATTGGATGATTGCTTAACCCAGAGGTTGACTAACTTCTGACTTAACACCACATATGACTTGAGAATATTCAAGTCATGCCTAACATCCATCAAGTATTTTATTTTGATTTTCTGACCTAATGCCACTGGCACTATCCCATCTTTGTACATCTGCTGCCCATAACTCAAAGTGTGGCATGTTATATTTTTAGAACTGATATACATTTGCATAAGACAGAGGCTCCTGACTGAAGAGAGAAGATGGATTTCAAACAAATTCTTCTTCCATTTATTTTTTCCCATTATCTGATCATTATGACTCCTTTTTTGCTTTTACCCTGATCAATGTCAGATACCGATTAGAGCTTGGTGGACTCTGGGAAACCCTTAAGCCACAGGACTCTTGTTTCCATTTTAGTCACCTCTATGTCAATGTCAAGGTATATATTTGTACACAAATGTTTGTACAAAGGTAAGTGAGGAGACACACAAAAATGCAGAGTGAGGGGACAGACAATTAGAATAGTTACAATATTCCAAAATATCATTTTATTGTCGTATCAGCAAGCATTTTACTTGTATTTTAACACTTACCAATATAAGAATTTTTTCTTAAAGAATTACATTTTGTCAGAAGAAGCTACACTCTCATCTAAGTTATAAAAACTTTAATGGCCATAACTTTTTGTTGCTGATGCTGAACTCATCATTTTAATCTGATATTTTATCAGTCTCTGGGATCATGCAACAGTGTTGCCGACCCTTTAACCGGAAACCAAACATGCACTACAGTATCAGAAACTTCAGCTGAGACAATCTAAAGCTATGTGAACGATTGTTTAGCTTGGCTGGTTATATTATTAATAAGTCCCGCTCATCACTTGAACCAAATAATGTCAATACACTTGTCTGTTTGCGTTGTTGGTTAAAAGATGTCATATAAAGAATATATTCCAGTGTTATTTCAATTTTCGACAAGTACTTTTAATAAATGTTACTTATGACACCATACATTTCAATTTTTATCTTTAATCGAAATTAACAATTAATTTTTCAAAAGTTATTGATTAAATTTAAATTAATCGTTAACAGCCCTATTAATAATTAATAGTCTTGATGTGGAGTTGAGTATATTTGGCGGGGTGACAATAATTTTCTAGTTAACATACTCCTAAGCCTAAACCCTAACCTCATAATTATAATTTATGGATCATTGAAAGAAATTGAAAAGGCAAAAAAGTCCACACAAAAAAAGACGCTCAACTGAAAATCGAAACCCATACCTGATACCATTAGTACAAAAATCATACACACTACCATGAGATCAAAAAAGCTTGTTGCAAATAGGCCTGTCAACGGGTACCCGGGTACCCGTTGCCGTGTGAATACCCGGGTAGTAAAATTCCGCCCGGGTACCCGTAAAAATGTGGCTTCAATGTCTATATTAACCGTAGGCCAAACTTCGGCTCCCATGCGGTTTTTTGTGTTTACATTGTGGCTTGCGAAACAATTTATCAAATGAAAATTTTTCTTTCAAATATATGCTGTGAAGTAGATCTAATGAGAAATATCTGTCAACGGGAAATATCTGTCAACGGGAAATAAAATACAATGTATTTTGATATACCTTTTTTTCTCTCAACGTGAAACCGAAATCGCACAACACACACACAAAAAATTGGTTCTTTAAAAGAATCATATAAAGAAAACAAAAGTCCTCTGCAGGATGGACTGCTTATAGATTAAAGACGCTATGTTTGTTAATAAAAAAACAAACCCTTGCTTTGACTAACTTTGCTTTGAAATACGCCGATTGATACTAGCTAATGTGTTTATCTACCCCCTCTCCTCCCTTCACTCCTATAACCCACACCCCTGCACTTCTTGTGTTCATTAACACGTGTTGACCTAGAAAAACTGATCTTAATAATGCGTACAAGGTCGTCAGTATTTAAATTTAATAAATTAAATAGTTACTAACAGTATAAGACTTCGGCTGAGGATGGACTGCACAGAGATGAAAGATGCTGTGTTTGTTTTTTGTTCATACACCCTTGCTTTGACAGTAACTTTGCTTTGAAATAGCCGACAGTGGGTCACCAATTGATACTATCTAATGCCGTTTTTCTATTCTCCCCCCCCCCTCTCATCTCTTCCCTCATATAACCCAGTGCTTCTCAAAAATGTTTGTATTGTGGACCGGCAGGATTTTTTTCCATTGCACCAGGAACCGGTGCAGTATTTTCCCTGTACTTACATGGTAGCGAAATGTATTTAATTTCCTTTTATTTTATTTCCTTTTATTTCTTTCATTTATTTGCTTATTGTCAAAAATGACAAATTCTATAGTTAGTATTATTGGTAGCAATTTGAGGATTATAATCATATTTTTCTCTCCTTTCATGATAACTTCGGCGGACTCCCACTTTGAGAAGCACTGCTATAACCCACAGCCCTTGCATTCGCGTGTGTTTCTTGTGTTCATTGACACGTGTTTGCCTAGCCCAAAAATTGATATTAATAATACACCCAAAGTTAATAAGATGGGTAAGACGTCGTGTGGAATCAGGCCAATCAAGTTGACAGCGACACGGCAAAATGCAACCATTGTAATGAAATTGTGTCTGCGAAGGGTGGCAACCCAACGCGATAAAACGCCATTTAAACGCTATTCATAAATTGATAAATTTTATAAACAAACCGCCGATCCAACTCATGTCAGCAATTTGTTGGTGTCAACAAAAGCAGTAACACTGACCAAAACACGATCACTTGAGATTTACCGCAGTATTGCGTCCTTCATCGCCATTAGCATCGACTACCGACGACAAGTGGATATTAACATTCAAGGTATGACACTGAACGTTACGTCATTGACGTTGACATTTTGTTTGCATGTTCAGTTTACTGTCGTTTATGAGTATGACGAATGCATTTACAGCAGGAATTGAATAAAAGTTTTTAGTGCATTATAGTTAATTGTAGTGCATTAGTAATAGTATGTTACTGGAAGCAAGCCGTTGGCTACTACTGCTGTGTGAAATGAGGTGCATGGATGGTGGCTAGGTTGCATTGTATAGCGATCATGACGGGGAAAATTATGCGATGTTTAAATTTAGAACGGGTAACCCGGGTACCCGTTGGAAATTTTCACGAGTACCCGGGCAGCTTTTTTCAACAAAATTGACAGCCCTAGTTGCAAATTCGTCTTTTAAAAAATATTATATCAGAAGCTTTTAAATGTTGATTTTATTTTACGGTGTTACCTGTTATTGGTAGTTGAGTATCGACACTTCCAAAAGTAAGACTCTGTACGTGTAAAAATATCACACTGTGTCGTGTACCACCAAGTAATTGACAAGTAGCACACTCCTGTATAAAATTTTAATTTATCTTCACATGATCAGCCAAAAAACTCATTATAACTCTAAGCATTATAGGGAAAAATCTCTGAATAACCACTTCGTATAGTTATAGCTTTGACTTGCTAGCCTAAATGAAAGGTAAAGTCAAGTAGGACAACTTCACTAAAAGTCTAAGTGTGAACAGTGAAAGTGTTTCTTTTCAAATTAAATGAATGATTCTTTAAATTAATTAAATTAAGACTGATCACTGATGAGGAGAAGGCCAATGCCAATTATTAGTATTACAGTTACACTAAAGACTTAAACTTAAAGGACTAAACTAAGTCTCACAAAGTCGACAACAACTAGTCATCTTCATCTAGTATCTAGTCTCAACTAAGACTAAATAATTACTTTAACTCACATGTCACATGTACTTGTACAAACTTACAAACCATCATAAAATAGTATAAATTATTGCCTAGGCCTAACTTAGCATAATAATAAATAAGGCCTAAGACTATGAATAAGTGAATAAGACTCGAGAAAATTAAATCATTAATTATAATTATATGGAGTTTCAATTTTTCTTACTATTAATTACTATAGACTATTACTTTTTTAAAACTGAAGTCGAAGTCTGAAGTGAAAGTTCACTCACTTTGTTGTCACTACCACTATGACTATGTAAACTATGTATTATGTACTATTACTATGTAGGTACTTTGACATAAAATTTAAATGAAGTCCAATAGGCTTAAATAATATATCATTTTAAAGGGCTTGCTAAGACCTTTTCAAAAACACCTGTTTTGTCTTTCTATCTTTTATAGAAGTGGAGTTATGATTTTTTTTGTCGATTTTTTTTGCCCCTTATATAACCTATATTATTTATTAAAAAACTTGTGACCCAAATTTCAAAATTCTGTACTCTTTCCCTCACAACTTTTTTAATTTTAGAGATAAAGGTATCAAATTTTCAGGAGACATTCACAATCCAATTTACAAAACAATGAACAAGAAATGTTTAAAGTTTATCAAGATTTTGAATTTTGTAAAAATATATTTAAAGGCTTGTTGAAAAAAATCATAGCGAAAATTAGTATTTATATATATATATTGATATATAAATACAAATCAGAACAAACAATTGCATGCCTAATGTATTTTAATTAATATACTATGTCAATGTCATTTTGTCATGAGACTCCTGTCACTCTACTTGACTTACTTGAGAAGTAAAATAGCCTAGACCGTATTTGAGTTGTATTGACGTTTTGTTTAATTTTAGTCTGATCGAGTCTGACTCGAGTGCGTCAGTACGGAGTACACGTCGTAATTTATAAATAATCCTCAGCCTCAGTGACCTCAGTCAGTCACTCAGGGTAGTTTTCATTATTCATACGTAACTCAGTAACTCAATCACTGCACTAATGAAATGTCACATTTTACTGTCTAATCAAAATCCTAGATATAATAAATAGTTTTAAATGACAAAAAGCATACAATACCGCAATTAACCTTCGATATGACAATAAATATATCCAAGGCTAAATTCGTTCAATAATAAACACGGTTCTTCCTTGACTGACCGAGAATTAGAACACAGCGAACTTTCGTTGTTAAGTAGCCGAAAATACGAACAGTGACCCAGGGTTGCCAGATTGTAATTTGGGTAAAAGGGAAACTGACTGCCAAACCCGTAAAAAACCAAGTTTTTCACTATAAATCCATTATGTACGAGACGTAACTAAAAGAATGTTCATTATAATACGCAGCGAAAGACCATCCAAAAATACAAAATTGCAGTTGTGTCGTAAAACATGTTTAACATAATGCGCACCGATCAAGAATATGTTTATTAAAAGTGTTGTCAATAAAATACGCACCTTATTGCGCGACAGAAAGGTTGTTCAATATAATACGCACCGCGACGCTCTATCTCAAAAAATAGCATAATACATAGGAATACATAAAATTATCTTTAAAAATCAATAATTCAATTACGGTACATGCGATCGATCTGAAATTTTGATACATAGTTTTTATCATCGCCACAAAACTGCCTACTAAATTTCAGCTCGCTAGCTTACGAGGAAGTGGGTTAAAAATCGATCCAAAGTGAAAATACATTGAAAAATCTGCCAAAATCACGTGACGTCATTTTCGGACAGCTCATAACGGCTGAAAATAAGTTAACTATTTAAAATGAAGGTAAAACCAGGAGAAAAAGGATAGTAAATGTGTAAATGCCAATTTTCGTATGTATGGTTGTACTCACAAAATAAATAGACTTTGATACTAACATACAAATTTGAAAGAAAAGCTTCAGGTCATCCTTTTCCTCTAGACTATATATGCAGTATTATTATAAACTTTATCAGATGTCAAGTCATCAAGCAATCTTGGTGACATGACAAAGTCCTTACTGCATTTATTTGTAAACAAAAGCTCAGCCCTGACTCTAACAATAGCGTCTAAAAGTGTGAGCTGCATTCTGTATCTGGCTTTGTCTTAATAGTCTCTTCGTTAAACTTTTAAAAAACTTTTTAATGTTTAAAATACACGTAAGCTATTCCAAAAAGAAAATAATTAATAAGGTTATTGGCTTATTGGTGAATTTTATTTTTTTTATTTTTTGTGATAACGATAAAGATTATTTTTATACTAGGGGCAAGTACCCGGCTCCCGCCCGGGTTTAACAACAACAGCAACAAAACAAAAACAACAAAAACAACAACAAAACAACAAAAACAAAACAACAACAAAAACAACAACAAAACAACAAAACAACAACAAAAACAACAACAAAACAAAAACAAAACAACAACAAAACAACAACTACAACAACAACAACAAAACAACAACTACAACAACAACAGCAACAACAACAAAGCAACAACAACAAAACAACAAATACAACAGCAACAACAACAAAGCAACAACAACATGAAGGACATTGTCGTCGCAGGACAATGGATGTGGACAACAACAACAACAGCAAAAACAACACAAAAGCAACAACAGCAACAACAACAGCAACAACAACAAAAACAACAACAGCAACAACAACAAAAACAAAACAACAACAAAAACATCAACAACAAAACAACAACTACAACAACAAAAGCAACAACAACAAAAAAAATTATTTTATGGCGATAATCGCCTTCTTGTTAATCTCGACACCAAAATGTTTATTAATTTGCGTCATTATTTTACGTCTTAATTTTCAATAATTTTTATTTTATATAGCTCATATAAGGAAAAACTACATTTTGGGCCCCCGGGCCCCAGTATCTTATATATATGGAACGAAACCTGTTTAATAACCTTTCCGGTATAATTTTGTGTACGTGTACCAAATTTCACGTTATTTGGTTGTCTGGATCTTGAGTTATTAGGGAACAGACAGACAACAAATGCGGCTTATATATATAGAGATATATAGAGATACTAGGGGCAAGTACCCGGCTTCTCCCGGATTTAACAACAACAGCAACAACAAAAACAACAACAGCAACAACGACAAAAAAAACAACAGAAACAGCAACAGCAACAAAACAACAAAAACAAAACAACAACAAAAACAACAACAAAACATCAACTACAACAACAACAGCAACAACAACAAAGCAACAACAACAAAACAACAACTACAACAGCAACAACAACAAAGCAACAACAACATGAAGGACATTGACGTCGCAGGGCAAGGGATGTGGACAACAACAACAACAGCAAAAACAACACAAAAGCAACAACAGCAACAACAACAAAAACAACACAAAAGCAACAACAACAGCAACAACAACAAAAACAACAACAGCAACAACAACAAAAACAAAACAACAACAAAAACATCAACAACAAAACAATAACAAAGCAACAACAAAACAATAACAAAGCAACAACAAAACAACAACTACAACAATAACAGCAACAACAACAAAGCAACAACAACAAAACAACAACAACAAAAGCAACAACAACAAAGCAACAACAACAAAAAAATTATTTTATGGCGATAATCGCCTTCTTGTTAATCTCGACACCAAAATGTTTATTAATTTGCGTCATTATTTTACGTCTTAATTTTCAATAATTTTTATTTTATATAGCTCATATAGGGAAAAACTACATTTTGGGCCCCCGGGCCCCAGTATCTTATATATAAGGAACGAAACCCGTTTAATAACCTTTCCGGTATAATTTTGTGTACGTGTACCAAATTTCACGTTATTTGGTTGTCTGGATCTTGAGTTATTAGGGAACAGACAGACAACCAGACAGACAACAAATGCGTCTTATATATATAGAGATATTTATATATTTTTATTATTATTTTAAGAAAAAGGCCAAAAAGCCAAAAAAATTTTTGAGGCCAAACCCTCTTAAAAAGGCCAAATTTTGAGAGTTTGGCCTTAAAAAGGCCAATATGGCAACCCTGCAGTGACCTATTGGGGTCAAGTTCAATCAAATGTAGTCAAGGCCGAATTTTGTCACGTAGCAAATTTTCATTGGGGAAATAGGGCTGACTATAACGACAGTGTTGGGAACACTTCATCTTAATACAATTATTATAAATAAACAATTAAAAAACTTTATTTACACAAAACATTACCTTGATAACTGAATAACAGTTGGGTCTAGCCTCAAATATCAAATAAATCATCTGTTAAAGTTACAGACGCTCCCTTTTAGCTTCTAAATTAAATCTATACAGTAGAGTATAGTATTAATTAGTATACTATACTATACAGTAGAGTCAGTAAATTAATCATTGTTAATGTCAATACCCATACATTATATATTTCCTAGCAATAAAATTAAAAATATTTCTTGGTGTCAAATTAATCTAAACCAGTTTAGATTTGACTTAAACGTGTCAATTCAGCAATGACTTATCTTAATTAACTGTCTGTTACTGACGCCTGACGCTCCTTCTAAATCTATACCAAAGAATATTGGCTAATATTGCGTCCTACGCTTATCCATGGTTTGTATTTAGTCCTGCATTCTTATTAGAGTTTTAAATGTTGATAAAGTGTTGGTTTTCCTGGTCTCTTCAGGCAACCCATTCCACGCCCCAATGCCGGACGGGAAGAACGAGAATTTGTATGTGTTTGTTCTTGCATACGAAATAAGAAATGTGTTTTTATCCTTATGTCAACTTATGTCTATCTGAGGGTTGTATTAAGTTATCTTTGTGTTGTATTTCTAAATTATTATGTATTATTACTAATTTACTCTTGGTTCTTCTATCCTCCAGTGTTTCAAGGTTTCATGATTTAACTAATGGTGTTATTCTTGACAGTTTTGAATATTCTCCAGTAATGAATCTTGTAGCACTTTTTGGATTTGTTCTAGTTTATCAATGTTTTCTCTGGATAATGGCTCCCATACAGAAGATGCATATTCTAGTACAGTCGATCAGACCAGTGGTGGAGTTTCAGTCGCAAACACGAGAGTTTAGAGTTTAGTGACTCAAATGCGAACATATCCCTGCCCAACTATCTCATATTTCAACAGGCTAGATTCTAACAGGGACTCGAACTGCCGTCATTGCAGCCAAGCCTCTGAAACAGTACTACACCTGTCAACCTCGTGTAGCGCGCTAAACAGCAGGGGAGGTTAGGGAGGCAAAAGAGACCCACGTGAAGACAATATTATATGGCACTGCTCAGCAGATGAAGCAGGTCTGTTGGCTTGTGACGCAGCTTTCACAGGCCACGGCTATGAGTTATGAGGGTTCCACGCATAACCCAGCTGTCTTTGTTTCACTAAATAGTAACTAGTGTTAGGTACCCATTCGGAGCTGTGTGGAATGTAGACTCAGGGACACCCTTGGCCCCGGGAACAAATCCTTGCATTCAAATGGATTCGAACCCTGTGACCATTGGTATGCCAGCCGAGCGCGCATGCCACTCGAGTTATAAATTTAATAAAATGACACTCATATTAATACAATACAAATTAGGACAACATATGGGATGAGACTGCAATCAGGCGTTTAAATTTTTAAAAAAGTATATACAATTGATCATATGTTATGTTATTAAAACAGGGTAGGCCTGGCAAAAAGTCACAGAAAAAGAACGTTTTGACAAAAATAAAAAAAAGCCTTCCTCGATGACCAAATAGTAAAAAAAAACAAATAAAAGTAATAAAATGAAATGAAAACATAGCTGCAGTGTTATACAAAGTCCAAAGCCACAAAGTACAGAGAGTAACATAAATTATACGTTTTTCTTATACTTTTTAATTTTTACCAAGCAAAATCATTTCCGAATCATAAACTTATTGAAATTAAATTAAATTAATCAATCAAGCTTATCTAAATAAATTTATCTAGGAAAATTTACCATTTAAGTTTTGAATAAACTTTGATTATGAGCAAAATTTTAATTAAAAAAAATTAATTAATTATAATGTAAGGGGCTATCTCATAAAAAGACTATTGAGATAATAAGTCAAAATGCTCACAATTCGCATAAGAGCTCGTTTATTTACAAATGGCTACCAGTCTTAGATACGCGTTGATGGGAAGGCTGATCAGTTTATACTATTTATAACGAATTTGCTCTTGAGTTTTTGAAAAAAGTAGATTTACATACATATGGATGAATTATTATGTAATGTATGTATTTAGTTTAATTTAAAATGATAAGCGTAGAATGCAATAATCTTAATAAATTAAAAAGTATTAAGTATAGTGTATAGTATAGTATAGTGTATACTGTATAGTATAGTATAGTTAATAATAGTAATAGTATAATTATAATTAATAAAGTAAATAATAACTCATTATAATGATTATAAGTAAAGATTAACTCTTTTTCTCCGGAAGCATTTTCCTCATTCTGACGGAATTATCTATTCTGGAAATTTGTTGCGGGCTACAATGCTATCTTAAAAAATGTTATTAACTTTTTTATTATTTAACAGATAATGATATATTTGGTATTGAATTAAAGGGAAAAGAATGCAGTGCTAAGGCATTGCAGACTAACGACTTTATTTTAATAAAATAATACGATTTTGTTTTAGTGAAAATTAAAAAAATAATTTAAAAAAAACACAGAATGTGTGTTACAAAACCTCTTTCAAAGTCACAAAAATTTAGATTTGTATCCAAAATGTATTAAAATGGTGTTTTATCTGAACTATATTCATATTTACAGCAAATAGAAATAATTTCAAATTAAAAAAACAAATAAAAAACCAGAGCTCAATATCCATGGTCACCCATACAGGAAAATAATTGGAAAATTGAACTGTTTACAAAGGAACTGGAAGCTATAATGTGTATTGCAAATAGAAATTATTTTAAATTCTATCTAAAATTCCACTTAATTTTAGTGAAAAAGTTTAGCAGCTTTCATATTAGACTCTACATTGTCTATATTATTATTTGTAGTAGAAATATTATCAGTTCCGTTCATCAAGGCAGTTGAGACGGGGGCGGGACGTGTTGTTTATCAACATATGACTTGTCAACTTCATTTTCAATTGTACTAAAACTACTAGTACTAGGCGTATGATTCATCGGAAATTTAAAATTACTATGTAAATCATCATTAAAAAGAATACCTTTTTTCTTGTTTATCATCTTAGTATTTGAAGTAATATTAGATCAATAACCAGAGGCCCTGGTTAAATATCCATGTTTGTAAACAAACGTAAAAAACGAAAATAAAAACAAGCCTTTCAAAGGCTTCTTTTGCGGTAAAAATACATTCTAACAAAGAATTTCTTACTTTTTATTCAAGGGAAATGAAACAATTCAGTTTTAATAATTTGACGCTGGCATCGTCGATACGTCAAAAACATCTTTTTAAAATCAACGATGCCAGCGTTAATCTGGAGAATAAGAGTTAAGAAGGAGCACCCTGACTCAGAGGCGCCTCAATAGATAAGATTGTAAAAAAGTATTCCCTTTGATGCTAGTGTTTCAAAAGTTCAAAGTTAGTCTCCTTTCACATGAGACACTGCCCTCATTTTTATTTTATTTCAGACCCTCCTTTATTCTCATCGACAGGTGTAATGTATTTAAGTATTTGTTTAGGCTTAGTACATTCTTAGTCTGAGAACTAAAATCTTTTCATGTTTAGCATTTTTTGTTTATTGTTAAAAGAAAAAAAATGCATTAAAAAAACTATTATTTTGTTGGGCATGTATTATTTTTTTGTGGTAACTAATTTTTATTTTGTATTATTTTTGGTTCAAATGTTCTTGAGTGTATACATGTTTTTATTTCTTAGAAAAAGACATAGTTTAAGGTAAGTTTAAGCAGTTATAACTATATCACATATACATTCTTATATTTATATTGGAATAAATATTACCAATGGCTTAGAGTCTTAGAGAGTTAATATTGTGGTTTAGATATACATGTATATTAAATCTAGATGCTTTTATATGAAAAGTATCTTAATTATTGTGCAAGTTAAAATTTTTAGAAAGCTGGAAAGAAATAAACAGTTAAATTACAAGGCTCTCCATTTAAACCCAGAAAAGACCATGGGAGTGTACAGTAGCAGTTTTGTCATAGAGCCAACCTCTGAGATGGCTGTTGCAAACCTCTCTCATCCAACTAAGCCAAACTGGATTACAGCACATGCAATTTCAACTGAGTGTAGGTGTACCATAGATTTAAGGCTGACTACACATGTACATGTGTATCAATTGGTTTTTTTAAAATAAAAATTCTAATTACAATTGGTTGATTATACATTTTTTAATGACAGTAACTTCTTGTTAAACATAGGCAAAAATCCATCACATCATTGATTTACCCAGGAATTGCATATTTGAAATAGTTAATTAGTAAAGAGGCCGTCCATAAATGACTTCGCCCACCTAGGCGCAGGAGGGGGGGGTCACACATTTGTGACGATGCGTAATGAGGGGAGGGGGGTGTTTTAGAACTGTGACGACATATCAAAATGCGCAACTTTAAATAAAAGTTCCACTTAAATATTTGATTGCCTACAATTTATTTAAAGACGTTTTACATCTTCACGGGTGTTATGATATTAGAGTGCAGCCTTACACTACATGTAAATGAATACTTAAATGACAAAAAAGTGATTTGAAACATGCTCATTTTCAAATAGGAAATACAGCTTTTATGGAAAGGGGGGGGGCAAAGCTTTGTGGCATCATATTTTGTGACAACGTGTGACAAGGGGGAGGGGTGGCTTAATCGGCCAAAATGGTGTGACATCTTTTTATGGACGGCCCCAAAACCTATATTGTAAATATAATTGATCCTCAGTAAAATAATTTATGATGACTCCTTCAATATGCTACAAACTTCAAATTTAAACAAATTAAATTGCGCTTTAGTTATCTTAGCCCAAAGAAATACTTAAATTGGGCTCTTTTTCTGCAATTAACGTAAATGGAAAATAGGGCTATTCATAAATGAATACATTTCACCTTATTGAAATTAAAATCTTTCCGGTTTACTTGAATCACTATCATTACTTACATATTGATCTTTAAACTGAAAAGTAAATAGAATTTACATTTATCATTTTACTATCTCTTATTTCTTCCTTTTACTATTTCAGTAAGTATAGCTGAAGTTGAGCGTTTGTGGCTCAGGTTTCAGCAGATGGGAGCTAACTCTGATGGCCTTTTAACTCAAGAAACTTTAACCAGTCCCAAATTGTCTTCTGATGTTTTTGTAAAAAATGTATGTTAATTTTATAGCCAGTATAGAAATTAATGGATTATTATTGTCTATAGAAATTAATAGAATTAATGGAATTTTATTTTCTATCTAATTGAAACCAATTTAAGTCTCCAAAATGTTAAATAAACATGATAGTAATACATTTAATGTTGTCTCTGAGTTTGTGAAGCAAGTATTCCATATAGCATTGTTGTTAATTTAAAACTCTTAACTGCAAAGGCTTAATTGTGTTTTTTCAATTGATAAGTCCTTTATCAGAATTTTTATTTCCTCTTATTTTAAGTAATGCTCTATGATCATTGGATTTGATTAAGTTGATTAATTAGTGGTACCTCCCCAAATGATGTACTGATTAAAAAAATTTTTGTTCGATTAGCTGGGAAAAATTTAATCGATTAATTTCAATAACATTTGTAATTATATATTTATAACGCACATATAGATCCTGTTAAGTGGTTAAGTTGCGATTCATTATTTCGCAAAATCAGTTAAGTCACGGTAATTCCATGACTCTCAAACTTTGTGACGTAACACAGCTAATTCATTCTGCTATGCAAGAAATAAGTAAGAAAACCCCCTTTTTTTTTACGTATGCACGTCTAAATAAATAATAAAACGAGGGAAAAGTATGTAAGTAACAAAATATATAAATTATTAACAAATTGAAAAAAAAATTTAAAAGAAAAGAAATATTTTCTTAAATTTTAATATATCAAATTAATTTTAGTCGATTAAATTTTTAAATGATTAATGGATTAATTAATCATTAATTTCGGCAGCCCTAATTTATTTAGATGGCATAGTTCGGTCATGTACTGCGAGATGATACCCTGACAAAAATTATCCTTCAAGGCACTGTAGAAGGGGGCCAGCGAAGAGGTCGACAGCGGAAAAGCTGGCTTGAAAAGTTAAAAGGAATGGACAGGGATGAGATTGAACGAATTATTGGCCGCCGCTCAAGATAGGCAAATGTGGAGATTGTTATCTGTTGATGTGTCCATGCGCTCCCCCCAACAACCGCAACTGTCACGGGACTGATGATGATGAATTTATTATGAACATTTTCTCTATTTTCACAAAAACAAATGTAAGTGTATTACGAACAGAACTCTTTTTCTTTCATTTTTCAGATTTTAAAATATTTTAAAAGTTCTGATGGTAACATTTCATTTGAGTCTTTCCTTCGTGCCCTCAAGTGGAGTGAAAGTCAAGAACTGCCCTTGAAAGCTAAAGGTAAGGCAAGAAAAAGTGGAGTGAAAGTCAAGAACTGCCCT
Organism: Ampullaceana balthica; assembly: GCA_944989445.1. NCBI lineage: Eukaryota > Metazoa > Mollusca > Gastropoda > Lymnaeidae > Ampullaceana > Ampullaceana balthica. The sequence continues at coordinate 1,274,946 of CALYLW010000121.1, forward strand.
TGAAAGCTAAAGGTAAGGCAAGAAAAAGTGGAGTGAAAGTCAAGAACTGCCCTTGAAAGCTAAAGGTAAGGCAAGAAAAAGGCACATAGATATGCAGGGTTAAAAAAATATCTGATACTAGCCTTTGGTAGCTCATCTTTTAAGCTAAAAACGATTTTATTTTATCTAACTTTTATGGTACGTAATATTCATTTCTTAATACTTTTTCAGCCATATTTCAAATGTTGAACAATGGAAACCCCATTCCAAAAGATATTTTCCAGAAAATTCTGAGCAGGATATATTCTGATCAAAATGAGGTGAATTACCCAAGTTTGAAATTAAATATTTTATTCTGAACAAAATAAAAGTAATTTAATCTTTTGTTCAAAACATATCAACTACAACTAATATGATAAGCATAAAAATATAAATAATGTTATGTAATTTTTTAAAGGATGAAATAAGGAGAATAACCAATATATTTTTCAATGCTGTGGATACATCAAACAAAGGTGGGTTTACATTTAATTCTCTACATGAATAGACTATCTTTATGTAGGCAATAAATTATATTTTATTCATTAATGTTTCTATGAATCTTTAAATTCATAACTCTGAATATATGTTTCTTTCATTTAAAAAAAATAAAAATTATGTAATTTTGGTTAACCCCTAAATTGAAAAAAAAATTGTTACAACTTCCTTTACATTAATAGGTCAAATTGACGAGAATGGGTTTGTCAAATCAGTTTTAGGCCTCCCAAGACCAAAGACTCAAAGTATCCTAAATTTTCACATTCTCTCTGAGCCAATGAGAGAAAATGTGCACAAAAACCTACCAGAGGTCAGCCAGTATTCTTGTTTAAAGATTATTGATATATATTATCAATGTTTTACAAAGTGTTTACATAAATATGTTTTCACTTTCATCCTTGACCTACAATCTTTATGCCCTATCCATAAGATTGACTTGGACTCACAAGTCAAATGGATAATAATGAGCTTTTTCTTTGAACATAATGTATTTTTTCTTCTTCTTCACCTGAGACAGTTCAGCAGTCAAGCTGCCTTCTACACACCTAGTCCGTTATTGCAGCAGATACCATCAGATAACATCCTTGGAGAGGTGGCTGAAAAAATCCACAGGTTGGTCATAAGCAATATCAACATTATTATAACTATGTGTTCTTTGTCTTAACATAAAGTTATGATGAAAAAAAAATCTTTTTAATCCATTAGTTTATCAGTTTGGCTAAAGCCTTGTATGGTTCTGGTCTGCTCCATAACATTCTTTCAGTTGGATTGATCCTTAAACAGGCCCTCAGCTAATGTTATTCTTGACATTGGCTATTTATCTCAGTAGTTTGGTCAGTTAGTCATCTACATCTACCCCGAGATTTCTTCTTAATTTGCTGCTCTACAAACCCGGAGCCTCTATATGTGTCCTATCCAGTGCAGTTTGACGTTGTAATTGTTGTGCCTCTTGATGTGTCTATCAACTAGTTATAAAACTCTTAGTTTCTATACTTGTTTTTACTCATTAGTTATTTTTTTCACTCCAAAATATTGACCTCATCAGGAAAGACTGGGCATTAGTTGCCAATCGCTTGGGATTCTTTTCTGAAGATATTGACAGAATATGTCTCAACAATCCTGGGAACACTTACAAACAAGTATGTACCTGAGTCACAATACTTTAAAATTCGATTTTCTTTCCCAGATTATGTAAGAGTGTATCAGAGTGTATGCAACCTGTCTACAAATGTTAATATGAAGACCTAAATTACCTGATCACGAATCTACCGACAATCTCTGAAAATATGTTAGAAAATTAAATTTAAAAAATGTTTGTTTCAAAATGTCAAACGTTTATGTGAAATGTTTAATTAAAAATCACTAAAAGCATTTTCTTGTTTTCAGGCTTATCAAGTTCTGCTCAACTGGAAGGCCCGTGAGGGGGAGAATGCTAAAGCAAGCATATTAGAGAGGACCCTTCGTAATGCTGGCATGGTGGAGGCATCACTGCTACTTGCTCCTTAAACATTGAAGATATTATTTCTAGTTGAAGCCTCATCTTTGCTATATGACCATTTTTATATAATATTTTGTGATTAATTTTCAATAATTTCTATTGAACATTAAATAATTCACTCATTCTTATCAGCATACATTTCCTTCTCTTTTTTCTTTGCCTCCTCGCAATAATGAAATTTTATGTTTTTGAAAAGCTTAACTCTGAAATGTCTAAAGTAAAAATAAGGAACAAGATAAAAAGTGGGCAAAAAGAAAAGTTTAGTGCTGAAAATGACATAAGGAGACATAATACAAACCTGGTAAAGGTTGTAGAGTTCTGGCCTTCATCATCACACACAAATGAATAAATGTTTTTAAAAGAGGTTTATGCTTGAATATAAGTGACAGAACATTTTCAAGATGATGAGGACCAAGAAACATAGAAATATTTTCTATTGTTAAAATATTTCCAGTATTTCAAAAGTGTATTGTGTCATTTAATGGAAGATATAGTCCAATCAAATAAAACTTTCTAATAAGGAGACTCATGCCTGTTTTATCCAAGATGTGTTCCTTATAAAGCTACACGGGAGCTCACAATCTTAATATCCCTGGTCCGGGACATTGGCTACTTGCTCCATCAGATGAGAAGGACCACATAACTGTCATGTTAATGTATTATCCAGATTCTCATTTTCTTTTCCCTATAACCGACTACGAGGCAAACTCTCACCTTCGTCAGACAGGTGCTTAGAACTCTATCAGCTTTACCGGAGACGAGCCTGCGTTAAATGTCAAGTCTGTCTGCAACCAAGTAGAAGAAAAAGTCTCAAAGCGTGACACTCTTCAAACTGCATGTTCATAGACTCTGTACGTATCGGTCTTTGGCCTGTACGTATCGGTCTTTGGCCTGCACGTATCGGTCTTTGGCCTGTACGTATCGGTCTATGGCCTGTACGTATCGGTCTATGGCCTGTACGTATCGGTCTATGGCCTGCACGTATCGGTCTATGGCCTGTACGTATCGGTCTATGGCCTGTACGTATCGGTCTATGGTCTGTACGTATCGGTCTATGGCCTGCACGTATCGGTCTATGGCCTGTACGTATCGGTCTATGGCCTGTACGTATCGGTCTATGGCCTGTACGTATCGGTCTATGGCCTGCACGTATCGGTCTATGGCCTGTACGTATCGGTCTATGGCCTGCACGTATCGGTCTATGGCCTGTACGTATCGGTCTATGGCCTGTATGTATCGGTCTATGGCGTTTCTTTCAGACATTCTGCTCCAGTTTTGGGTGGAGGTGTGAGTGTCATTTCCCAATAATAACTAAAAATACATATTAATAAAAAAACATTTTCTGATGATTCGGTTGAGGGATTTTTAGTCACTCCTCCCAACCTTCTTCGGATCAAATGAAAGAGTTTGTTTCCTCTCCCCTCCCCCTCAACGTGTAGACATCATATTCAACTGCCACTGTATTAATAAATGCCTTTTAATTCATTAAATGCTAGGCAAAAGCTTAACGACTGGAAAAGCTAGAGCATTATTTACAGAAAAACACCATTAATTTAGTACAATGAAGCAAAAATACATTTTTCTTCAGCAACTGGTAAAGGGGGAGGGGAGATGAGAGCGTGGACGGAGTCATGCAAAAAAAGGGTTAAAATTGATGTGATGAAAGAAACAGTTGAGTCTTCTTTTCGTGACAGTATCAATAGCGAGAGTCTGTGATTGAATAGAGGTGTGCATTTAGCATATATATATATATATATATATATATATATATATATATATATATATATATATATATATATATATATATATATATATATATATACAGTATATTTAAGTGTTTTTTCTCTCTTAAAATAAAAGAAGATACGAATCTCATTGGGGCCGTCCATAAATGACGTCACGCATTTGTGACGATGTGTGGCGAGGGGGAGGGCGTTGTTTGAGAAATGTTACGTCACATCAAAACTCGCAACTTTAAATAAAAGTTCCTCTTAAATATTTGATTTCTTACAATTAATTTTATGACGTTTTACATGGCTTCACGCGTGTTACGATATTAGAGTGCAACCTTACACTAAGTAAACACTTATTAAGTAACAAAAAAGTAATTTGAAACTTTTCAAATAGAAAATACAGCTTTTAGGGGGGGGGGTGGCAAAGCGTTGTGACGTCATATTAGAGGGGGGGGGGTTAGTTTTTGTGACGATTCATGACGAGAGGAGGGGGGGGGAGTGAAAAATGGGCCAAAATCGCGTGACGTCATTTATGGACGTCCAAATTTAGCGATTATTATTTAGACCATTTTATTAAAAAAAATTGTTACTTTGACCTATGGAAAGATACGATAATTTATTTATTGGATTAAACAGTTAGAATTAAAAGTATTTGATGACCTTTGTGTTAACGTGAGAACGTAAGAAAACTTTAGACTCTATAAGAAGAAACTAATATATCAAATATAAGAAAACTTTAGACTCTATAAGAAGAAACTAATATATCAAATATAAGAAAACTTTAGACTCTATAAGAAGAAACTAATATATCAAATATAAGAAAACTTTAGACTCTATAAGAAGAAACTAATATATCAAATATAAGAAAACTTTAGACTCTATAAGAAGAAACTAATATATCAAATATAAGAAAACTTTAGACTCTATAAGAAGAAACTAATATATCAAATATAAGAAAACTTTAGACTCTATAAGAAGAAACTAATATATCAAATATAAGAAAACTTTAGACTCTATAAGAAGAAACTAATATATCAAATATAAGAAAACTTTAGACTCTATAAGAAGAAACTAATATATCAAATATAAGAAAACTTTAGACTCTATAAGAAGAAACTAATATATCAAATATAAGAAAACTTTAGACTCTATAAGAAGAAACTAATATATCAAATATAAGAAAACTTTAGACTCTATAAGAAGAAACTAATATATCAAATATAAGAAAACTTTAGACTCTATAAGAAGAAACTAATATATCAAATATAAGAAAACTTTAGACTCTATAAGAAGAAACTAATATATCAAATATAAGAAAACTTTAGACTCTATAAGAAGAAACTAATATATCAAATATAAGAAAACTTTAGACTCTATAAGAAGAAACTAATATATCAAATATAAGAAAACTTTAGACTCTATAAGAAGAAACTAATATATCAAATATAAGAAAACTTTAGACTCTATAAGAAGAAACTAATATATCAAATATAAGAAAACTTTAGACTCTATAAGAAGAAACTAATATATCAAATATAAGAAAACTTTAGACTCTATAAGAAGAAACTAATATATCAAATATAAGAAAACTTTAGACTCTATAAGAAGAAACTAATATATCAAATATAAGAAAACTTTAGACTCTATAAGAAGAAACTAATATATCAAATATAAGAAAACTTTAGACTCTATAAGAAGAAACTAATATATCAAATATAAGAAAACTTTAGACTCTATAAGAAGAAACTAATATATCAAATATAAGAAAACTTTAGACTCTATAAGAAGAAACTAATATATCAAATATAAGAAAACTTTAGACTCTATAAGAAGAAACTAATATATCAAATATAAGAAAACTTTAGACTCTATAAGAAGAAACTAATATATCAAATATAAGAAAACTTTAGACTCTATAAGAAGAAACTAATATATCAAATATAAGAAAACTTTAGACTCTATAAGAAGAAACTAATATATCAAATATAAGAAAACTTTAGACTCTATAAGAAGAAACTAATATATCAAATATAAGAAAACTTTAGACTCTATAAGAAGAAACTAATATATCAAATATAAGAAAACTTTAGACTCTATAAGAAGAAACTAATATATCAAATATAAGAAAACTTTAGACTCTATAAGAAGAAACTAATATATCAAATATAAGAAAACTTTAGACTCTATAAGAAGAAACTAATATATCAAATATAAGAAAACTTTAGACTCTATAAGAAGAAACTAATATATCAAATATAAGAAAACTTTAGACTCTATAAGAAGAAACTAATATATCAAATATAAGAAAACTTTAGACTCTATAAGAAGAAACTAATATATCAAATATAAGAAAACTTTAGACTCTATAAGAAGAAACTAATATATCAAATATAAGAAAACTTTAGACTCTATAAGAAGAAACTAATATATCAAATATAAGAAAACTTTAGACTCTATAAGAAGAAACTAATATATCAAATATAAGAAAACTTTAGACTCTATAAGAAGAAACTAATATATCAAATATAAGAAAACTTTAGACTCTATAAGAAGAAACTAATATATCAAATATAAGAAAACTTTAGACTCTATAAGAAGAAACTAATATATCAAATATAAGAAAACTTTAGACTCTATAAGAAGAAACTAATATATCAAATATAAGAAAACTTTAGACTCTATAAGAAGAAACTAATATATCAAATATAAGAAAACTTTAGACTCTATAAGAAGAAACTAATATATCAAATATAAGAAAACTTTAGACTCTATAAGAAGAAACTAATATATCAAATATAAGAAAACTTTAGACTCTATAAGAAGAAACTAATATATCAAATATAAGAAAACTTTAGACTCTATAAGAAGAAACTAATATATCAAATATAAGAAAACTTTAGACTCTATAAGAAGAAACTAATATATCAAATATAAGAAAACTTTAGACTCTATAAGAAGAAACTAATATATCAAATATAAGAAAACTTTAGACTCTATAAGAAGAAACTAATATATCAAATATAAGAAAACTTTAGACTCTATAAGAAGAAACTAATATATCAAATATAAGAAAACTTTAGACTCTATAAGAAGAAACTAATATATCAAATATAAGAAAACTTTAGACTCTATAAGAAGAAACTAATATATCAAATATAAGAAAACTTTAGACTCTATAAGAAGAAACTAATATATCAAATATAAGAAAACTTTAGACTCTATAAGAAGAAACTAATATATCAAATATAAGAAAACTTTAGACTCTATAAGAAGAAACTAATATATCAAATATAAGAAAACTTTAGACTCTATAAGAAGAAACTAATATATCAAATATAAGAAAACTTTAGACTCTATAAGAAGAAACTAATATATCAAATATAAGAAAACTTTAGACTCTATAAGAAGAAACTAATATATCAAATATAAGAAAACTTTAGACTCTATAAGAAGAAACTAATATATCAAATATAAGAAAACTTTAGACTCTATAAGAAGAAACTAATATATCAAATATAAGAAAACTTTAGACTCTATAAGAAGAAACTAATATATCAAATATAAGAAAACTTTAGACTCTATAAGAAGAAACTAATATATCAAATATAAGAAAACTTTAGACTCTATAAGAAGAAACTAATATATCAAATATAAGAAAACTTTAGACTCTATAAGAAGAAACTAATATATCAAATATAAGAAAACTTTAGACTCTATAAGAAGAAACTAATATATCAAATATAAGAAAACTTTAGACTCTATAAGAAGAAACTAATATATCAAATATAAGAAAACTTTAGACTCTATAAGAAGAAACTAATATATCAAATATAAGAAAACTTTAGACTCTATAAGAAGAAACTAATATATCAAATATAAGAAAACTTTAGACTCTATAAGAAGAAACTAATATATCAAATATAAGAAAACTTTAGACTCTATAAGAAGAAACTAATATATCAAATATAAGAAAACTTTAGACTCTATAAGAAGAAACTAATATATCAAATATAAGAAAACTTTAGACTCTATAAGAAGAAACTAATATATCAAATATAAGAAAACTTTAGACTCTATAAGAAGAAACTAATATATCAAATATAAGAAAACTTTAGACTCTATAAGAAGAAACTAATATATCAAATATAAGAAAACTTTAGACTCTATAAGAAGAAACTAATATATCAAATATAAGAAAACTTTAGACTCTATAAGAAGAAACTAATATATCAAATATAAGAAAACTTTAGACTCTATAAGAAGAAACTAATATATCAAATATAAGAAAACTTTAGACTCTATAAGAAGAAACTAATATATCAAATATAAGAAAACTTTAGACTCTATAAGAAGAAACTAATATATCAAATATAAGAAAACTTTAGACTCTATAAGAAGAAACTAATATATCAAATATAAGAAAACTTTAGACTCTATAAGAAGAAACTAATATATCAAATATAAGAAAACTTTAGACTCTATAAGAAGAAACTAATATATCAAATATAAGAAAACTTTAGACTCTATAAGAAGAAACTAATATATCAAATATAAGAAAACTTTAGACTCTATAAGAAGAAACTAATATATCAAATATAAGAAAACTTTAGACTCTATAAGAAGAAACTAATATATCAAATATAAGAAAACTTTAGACTCTATAAGAAGAAACTAATATATCAAATATAAGAAAACTTTAGACTCTATAAGAAGAAACTAATATATCAAATATAAGAAAACTTTAGACTCTATAAGAAGAAACTAATATATCAAATATAAGAAAACTTTAGACTCTATAAGAAGAAACTAATATATCAAATATAAGAAAACTTTAGACTCTATAAGAAGAAACTAATATATCAAATATAAGAAAACTTTAGACTCTATAAGAAGAAACTAATATATCAAATATAAGAAAACTTTAGACTCTATAAGAAGAAACTAATATATCAAATATAAGAAAACTTTAGACTCTATAAGAAGAAACTAATATATCAAATATTAGAAAACTTTAGACTCTATAAGAAGAAACTAATATATCAAATATAAGAAAACTTTAGACTCTATAAGAAGAAACTAATATATCAAATATAAGAAAACTTTAGACTCTATAAGAAGAAACTAATATATCAAATACTAGGGGCAAGTACCCGGCTTCGCCCGGGTTTAAAATAAGGTTTTCTGTAGAAGCGTACATAACTGTTCACTTGCATGCAATAAAATGGTACATTTAACAATGTATGTGCCGCATGGCTTAATTTCAAGGATGTCACCATCCTCATCTCTCACAATAACAGTTTTGAGATCTTCAAATGAAATAGGTCCCTGAATATGGTGCAGAAGGAGGCGCATGTGAAATGCTTCTCTGTTGTGAGGATGCACAGTGTACACTCTTCCCAAACATATCCCGGGAAGTCTGCAAGAGGTACACCTTTTTTAGGATTTGCCAGACCTTTTGACTGGCATCCCAGCGAAAATGTCTAGGCACTTCAGAATACATCAATGTTTTTGCAAGAGGATCTGTTTTGCAGAGATAAAAAAACGCTGTTAATGTAGTCTTTGGTGGAGTGTCTGTCAAATGTGCTGTTGGCTGTCCTGGTTTATAGTATACTCCTTGGCCTCCTTCAAGATGTACTGCAAAGTGAACAACTGTTGGATACCTTTGATGGATGGGAAAGTTAAGCAGGCGCCACACTGCCTCACTGCTACTAATGTATCGTCCTTGTTGATAATTGGTAACCCCATTAAGCCTGTTCAGCATTTCATTTGCAACAGCAAACATGGCTGCATCACTTCCCTTGGTAACATACTTGCAAATCTACTTGATGCTTGTGCCTCTATGACGTACATAGGTCATTCCATCCTGTGCATATTCATGCATGTAACTGGGCCCTCCACTGAAGGATGAAGGCAGCACCACTAATTTGCCAAGATTTTCAGAAGTCACATTGTTGTCATTCCTTACTGCCTCTAATAGTACACCATAGTCCTCAGCTCTAAGTTTTGTTTGGTTGAGTCTGATGAAACGCAATCTCTCATTCTCAACCTTAGCATACATATCCACTATGTATTGCTGGAAAAGGCGCGGGCATCTGAGGAGTGTATTAAATTCGTTGACTCTTTGCATCATGTGATATGCATAGTAGTCATTGCTTGTGGCCTTGTTTACATCTTTTATGTTCAAATCATAGCCATCTTCTCCTCTAACAAATAGCAGAGGATACTGAAGTGGATCATAAGACCTGGGAGTGTCTTGAATCCTTTGTAGTTGCATTTGTGAGCAACTTCTTAAATGCAGCACAATGTCATGTCCCTACGATCACCTAGCTCTCCAGCAATCATGATGGCCACTTCACTAACAGATGGTGCATTGAATCTGCCTTTGTGTTCCTTTAATGGTGCTTTGCCAGAAATTTTGATTTTGTAGTCCACTTGAGTGTTATCCATAATCTCAGCAGCCATTTTAAATGACCTCACATAGCTGTTATGCTGATGCAGCATTCTTCGCAGTTTGAAAACAATGTTTCTGTCAACAGGACTGTCAAGCAAATCCAGTCGTCTTTGCACTTGCTCATCGTCTCCCAAGAAGTAAATCTGGAGATATTTGCTGTCTACAGCATTGACTGGATGAAGAGGTCCAGCATGGTGGTACACTTGGCCTTGGACCTTGAATGTTGGTGTCCACCCATTATTCACGACAACATTAGACTTGAAAGAAGTCACGTCAAACATATTATTGAATAGTCTAATATGTTTCACAAAGTCCTTTGATTGTGCAGTTTCACCATTCAACAGACTGCACAATGGTTTTGGTGGCTTTAGAATTGGTGGCAGTTTGACTTTACCACTGGAGCAGCACATGCCTGGAGTTTCTCCTTTCCACTTAAGTGCACTACACTTTAGACAAACATTTGCCATTCTGCCAATGTCAAGAAGATTGTTGCTTTCATAGTCATATGATGGGTTGTACATGAAACCATCATGCATGTGGGCTTTCCATTTCAAAGTGATGGAAACATTTCTCTGTTTTCTTAAGCCAAGAAGACGTGCCACATGCTGAAAAGAGGTCTTTCAGCTGATCTGGCAACTCTGTGGCGGACCTGATCTTTCTGGAGACGTGATTGCCTTTTCTCAGCTGTTTCAGATGCTCTGGCACCTCTAAGGCGGACCCGATCTTCCTGGAAACGTGATTGCCTTTGATCAGGTCTTTCAGCTGCTCTGGCAACTCTGTGGCGGACCTGATCAGCCTGGACTCTTGCTCTTTTTTCATTAGGAGCTTCTACTGCCCGTGTATGTTCTACGGCTTTTGACTTGATTGTTTTCCTGCCCTGACTCCCTCTTTTTCTCATAGGCATGACTGCAGCATGTGATAGACAACATTTTTGGCCGTTCCATTTGGAGTGTGTACAAAGAGATTTTCCTCTTTGCCAACTCTTGAGCAGGCCACATACAACTGTCCATGAGAAAAGCATGGTGTCTGCAAGTCTATACCAGCAATCTCCAGAGACTGGCCCTGTGACTTGTTGATTGTCATGGCAAAGCATAGTTTCAAAGGGAACTGTATTCTCTTGAATTGTATGGTGTTGTCTGAGGGAATGATAGGTATTCTTGGAATGAACACATCCTCACCCTTAGCACACCCTGTGAGTACTGTGGCTTGAATAACATGCTGCCTCAGCTTTTTCACAATTAATCTTGTGCCATTGCACAACCTGGGTGCATCAATATTGCGGATCAGCATTATTGGAGCACCAACTTTCAGAATCAGGTTGTGGGCTTGCAAATCAGGGGTCTGGATGGAATTCAAGAACTCAATGGGATATTGTACTGCTTCATCATCATTAAGTATGCAGTCTATGGACTTGTAGGTATATTCTTGCCCTGGAAGGTGCTTCTGAATGGTGACATTGAGCTTTTCAACCACATCATTTCTGCTTGCCAGAATTGCTCTATGAGAAAGCCAGTCCTGATTCTTGAAGTTTTGTTGTATGTTAGGATACACCTTGGACAGAAGTTCGTCAGGAGAGTTGACAATTTGACCACATGGCATAATGATGAGGCCTGTTGAAGGATCTTCGGGAACTTTACCATCTCCAATCTGGAGCAACTTGTTTGCAAATTGTCCTGCAGACAAATCACCCTGAATGTGTGACCGCATGTTTGTAATTAGACTGAATTTTGTGATATGGTGCCATAGATACGAATTTTTCAAACACGCATTGATCTGATCTGCTGGTGTGCCACGTGTGACAATGGGAAGGGTTTGTCTAAAATCACCAGCAAGCACAACAGTTACTCCACCCATTATTGCAGAGTTGCCTCGCAAATCCTGTAATGTCTTGTCAAGAGCATGGAAAGCATTTCTGTGACTCATGGTAGCCTCGTCCCAGACAATTAACTTGCAGGTTTTGAGAACATATCCCTGTCCTGTGCCCTTGGAAATATTGCATGTGGCACTGTCTGATCTGGCCAAGTCAAGGGGCAACTTGAAGGCCGAATGTGCTGTTCGACCACCTGCAAGCAGAGTTGCTGCTATGCCAGAGGAGGCAACAGCCACAGCCATGTCTTTCTCTTTTCTCACAAAAGCCAATAGCAAATTGAGTAGAAAAGTCTTGCCTGTGCCACCTGGTGCATCCAAAAAGACAATGCCTCCTCTTTCACTTCCGATCATCCCCGTGATGGTTATAAAGGCTTCCTGCTGATCTGGAGTAAGTCTTGGCACATTTGCTGCCATGTAGGCTCGAAGTTCTTGAACATCATAGCTAGATTCCCTCAGGACATCCTTACTTGTAAATTCAGGTTGATCATCCACTGGTTCTGGCAAACCATACAGAGTCAGCTTGTTGCCAGTTAAAGATAGAATTTTATCTTCCAAGATGAGAAGAGTATTGTTGAAGAGAGCATCACAGTATTCAATATTTTCTGTTGGATTATTTCGTCTTGCCTGGTGCAAAAAGTCCTCTGTCATGTCTTCCTTGTGATTTTCCCAAAGTGTGATAGGTTTGTTTAAGCCACATACTGCAACCAAAATGGCAAACAGGTTACGGAGTTGTGCTGGTGACCGAGACACAGCTGCCTCTTCCATTGCCTGGTACCAATGAGAATCATCTTCCAGCAC
>CALYLW010000121.1:1291536-1306536 GCA_944989445.1 Ampullaceana balthica
ATTTTCAATAATTTTTATTTTATATAGCTCATATAGGGAAAAACTACATTTTGGGCCCCCAGCCCCCAGTATCTTATATATATGGAACGAAACCTGTTTAATAACCTTTCCGGTATAATTTTGTGTACGTGTACCAAATTTCACGTTATTTGGTTGTCTGGATCTTGAGTTATAAGGGAACAGACAGACGACGGACAGACAACAAATGCGTCTTATATATATAGAGATAAGAAAACTTTAGACTCTATAAGAAGAAACTAATATATCAAATATAAGAAAACTTTAGACTCTATAAGAAGAAACTAATATATCAAATATAAGAAAACTTTAGACTCTATACGAAGAAACTAATATATCAAATATAAGAAAACTTTAGACTCTATAAGAAGAAACTAATATATCAAATATAAGAAAACTTTAGACTCTATAAGAAGAAACTAATATATCAAATATAAGAAAACTTTAGACTCTATAAGAAGAAACTAATATATCAAATATAAGAAAACTTTAGACTCTATAAGAAGAAACTAATATATCAAATATAAGAAACGTGATTTAACCCGAAAAAAATGGCGTATGGTGCCGTTCATAAATGACGTCACGCACCTAGGGGGGGAGGGGGGTCACACTTTTGTGACGATGCCTGACGAGGGGGAGGGAGGGGGGTTGCAGAAATGTGACGTCACATCAAAAGGGTAACTGGAAATAAAACTTCCACTGAAATATTTGGTCGCTTACAATTTATTTAATGACTTTAAAAAAAAATCAGTGCTTCTCAATGTGCGGGTTGGTAGGCCATCAGACACTGGTTGGCGTAAGCTATCAAGACACGAAAATCAAATCTAATTATAATCCTTAAGTTTGAGAATCCACAAGATAACATATGAAATTATTACACTGCGTCGTTTGATGTTGAAATCAAAAAATTTGTGATGTAACCGCAGCTCCGATTGGTTCTCTCGAACTTTTTTGCCCGTTACCCCAAAATATACAAGTTTATGTGTGCGTTACCCCCCCCCCAACCCACAGACTCTTGGTCCAGCTCACACGACTCGGGGATTTGGGGGAGCGTCGTTAGTCCCCCCCCCAAAAAAAAATGCTACTGGTGAGTTTTACATGCATGACAAGTGTCTTAAAATGATCTGAATAGGATTATGTGTAGATATTTTAAGTCAAAACGACACGGAATATCCTTTTTCTTTAAAAGGGGAAGGGGGGGGGGAGGGAATCTATTTGATAGAATTAAAAACGTTTTAAGTTTGATATAATTGTTCGATGGATTTTTGGTCAAACGCCCCTGGCCATTCTAGTCTTCTAGATCAGTGCTTCTCAAAGTGGTGGTCCGCGGACCGGTGCCGGTCAGTGGGCCATCCGCTGCCGGTCCGCAGATGTTCTCAAAAAAGGACAGAAGAAATTGTCAGTGCAGGGAAAACAATGCACCGGTCCCTGGTGCAATGGAAAAAATTCCTGCCGGTCCGCCATACTAAAAAGTTTGAGAAGCACTGTTCTAGATATAATGGTAAATGAGCCCATTTAAAATTAGTCAAGTATTCATTAACTTTATTGAATGCATCAAATTCTTGGCATCGCAATTCGAGAGGAGCACAAAACAACTTTTCTTCTTAGCTCAGTTTTTAAGGCATTAATTTTAAATATCACAGAAATGATATGTGATACAAACAAGCCAAGTGGATTAAGATTATTGTCACTCGTGTCAATATAAATGAAAGTAGGGTAGATTTAGGTGTCTTCGTAAGGTACGTAGGTAAGAAATCTACATAGTTGCCAAATTGCAAAAAATTGCATTTCTGGAAGGAACCGGTTCAATAATGGGCTATATGTTCCAAGCGTACATGTATACATGACGTATTTTAATATATCTAGTGGATTGTAGTGGATGTTATATGTCCCAAATGAGTCTGGATTACCCCGAAGAATTCCCCTTTTGACCTCAGATGAGGTTATTCGCCGACCTCTTTCTTACGGGATGCCCGTCAGTCAATTGAGGGATTAAAAAAAAACATTTTAAGAATCTTTTTTAAAAATAATTTATTTTTCTAAACGAAGACGTTAACCGTGATGATAAATAGTCAATGTTTAATTTGTATGCATTAAAATAAAATATAATCTAAGGAAGTGAACACAGTTCGTTTTCTGAAGGCCAGTTAAACGTTTCTAAAAAATGCTTCACGCGGGTTACGATATTACAATGTAGATCTTCACTAAATAAATAATAAATACTTAAATGACAATAAAAAGTGATTTGAAACATACTTATTTTCAAATAGAAAATAAGTTGTTTTTTTGTGGTGGGGGGGGGGTCAAAGATTTGTGACGTATTTTTGGAGGGGGGGGGGTCTAAGTTTTAGTGACGACGCGTGACGAGGGGGAGGGAGGGGGTCAAAAATCGGAAAAAAATCGCGTGACGTCCTTTATGGAAGGCCCCTATGATTGATTTTTTTTCTAGCAAAGTAAAGTGATATCCCCCCACCCCCACCCCCAAATAAAAAAAAACCCTAAAATAAAATTGTTTAATTTATTCATCTAAAATCTCTGATTGATGAACAATGAAGACATTACAAGTTAATTTATAAAAATATATGCGTTTTTTTCTTCTTAATTTTATGTCGTGCCATAACATTTGATGCTAATTGAATTGTCTGGTAGCAACAAGCCGGGTCGGTCAGTCTCGTGACGTTTGCTTCAAGTGATAGGAAATGGAAAAGCCCCGAAACTGCCGAGGTTTGATTCCGTCTGGTCCAGGAGCCATAATTTGTTCATCACGCGTAAATTAATAGTTAGCTCCCTTGAATGGCTTCCATGATCTCCGCGCGTTTGGCTTTGAGAGGCTTGACCAGTGCGAGCTCCCCACTCTGCGTCAATACGATTGCTCTCCGAAATAGTTTTTTGGGTTTATTTTTGATTATTTTTTTAAGAGGTTCAATTACAAAATCAATCTTTGTTGATTGTTTACAATTGAATTGAGAGAAATTTAATCAATTGCTGACGACATCAAAGCTCAACCCTTATTTTTCTAAAATGAATTATTTGTATAAGATTCCAATCTTTGAAAATCCAAAAAAATGGAGATGTTCTTCATTACATAATTAGAAAAAGTAGATATATTTAATAAGTTTTCTTTTGAGTAACAGTGTGGGAGTAACAAAGTAACAGTGTGGGAGTAACAAAGTAACAGAAAATCCGTTACTTGTGTGCGATATTTAACTATTTCTATTTAAAACGGTTTATTATCAATTGAAGTGACAACTTGTAGGAGACTTCTTGCCGACAAATTTTTGTTTTGTTCTGTATTTTTGTAGCTAAATTCAACACAGTTTTATTGTTTTCTTAAACTTGAATTTAAATGGGAAATTTATGTTATATTTTTATTTTATTCTTATATTTTTTTAATATTTAAAACTATGGAAGTGATGTTTAAATAAGATAAATTAAAATGTTTTTGTTGAATATAAAGAAAGAGATAATGCCATGTAAGGCTAAGTCTAAACTGTTTCAAGACAATGCCATATAAGGCCGTGCAAACATTGGAAACATTTTTGTGTGTGTGTGAGGCTACAAATTTTTGTTTCCTAAACAAAATAAATGCAAATTCTTCAAGCAGGTATTTTACTTAAGTCATTCCTATTGTATAAAATCTCACGTAGACAGCACATACATTTTTTCGGAGTTGTTTTTATTCAAAATATATTTTGCAAAATATACTTACAAAGAGCATTAATAAGAAGTATTAATTTGTCAAAAAAATAAAAATATAATAAAATAAATAAGATTTCCCATATAGGCACACACAAAGTAAAAAAATAAAAATAAATTTAGAGCTTCTTAGAATGCATTTCTCAAAGAACAGTACACAAACGTGGGACTGAACACCTCTTTATATAGGCTCATGATTTCAATTGAACGTTGATGAAGATTATATATATAAATATGTTAGAATTTATAAAATATATTTTCTAATTGCTTCCTTGATGAAAGTTTAAAAAAACCCCATATAATCAGAGGCGTCACTAGGGTTGGTGTCACCCGGGGCGGTAGCTCATGGTGTCACCCCTACATAACTGAAGGGACCGTCCATAAATGACGTCACGCGAGGTTGCCGATTTTTACCCCACCTTCCCCCAGCGTCATACTTTGTCACAAAAACTTAGACCCCACCCCTTTTTTACGATATGACGTCACAAAGCTTTGACACCCCCCCCCAAGCCGTATTTTCTCAATAAAAATTAGCATGTTGCAAATTATTTTTAAATCCTCTATATTAACTCGTGGTGTCTGGTTGCTGGCTTGTACCTTTGCGCCCTTGCTTGTCGCCAAAACTTTGGATCAATTTTTAACCCATTTCCTCGTAAGCTAGCGAGCTGAAATTTTTCAGGCAGTTTCGTACCGATGATAAAAACAATGTATCAAAATTTCAGATCGATCACATGTACAGTAATTAAATTATTGATTTTTTAAAGATTATTTTATTTATTCCTATGTATCATGTTAATTTTTGAGATAGAGTGTAAGGGTGCGCATTATATTGAACAACCTTTCTGTCGCGCAATAGGTGCGTATTTTATTGACAACACTTTTTATAAACATATTATTGATCGGTGCGCATTATATTAAACATGTTTTACGACAAAACTGCAATTTTGTATTCTTGGATGGTCTTGCGCTGCGTATTATAATGAACATTCTTTTAGTTAAGTCTCGTACATAAAGGATTTATAGTCAAAAACTTGGTTTTTTACGTTTTTTTAATATTTTGCATTTAAATATATATTTAGGGAAAGTCTGCACTGTAATATCTTAACACGCGTGAAGTCATTGAAAACGTAATTAAATAAATGGTAAAGAAATAAATATTTAAGTGGAACTTTTATTTAAAGTTGCGCGTTTTTGACGTGACCTCACATTTCTCAAACACCCCCCTCCTCGTACCACATCGTCACAGATGCGTGACACTCCCCCTATGGCGGATTAAAAGGGGGGTGCTAAACGGGTTAAAGCCCCCAATAATTTAAGGACCCCAAACTTATTATGAATTATAGTGTATAATAAAGATGCAGGCTATTATGCTTGTACGAATCCCTGAAAATGCCTTGGACAGTCATACGGCAATGCTGCAAATGAGTAGGAAGTATAACGGAAACCAGGCTATTCTTCGTGAGAAGTTCATTGTAGCTCATTATATGCAGTGCACAATGTCATGTGTGAATCACATGATTTGTGACGAAGAGGTCACGTGAGCAAAAGCGCGGGAGATGACGCAGAAGGTTCGAGGTCATGATCAGTTGTCAGAGAGGTTCCGTAGTGTAAGGACGGAATGTGTGTGTGTGCCTCAAGAATTCCACGTTGTATAACCTCAAATGATATTTCTGTGTACAAAATATACATATTAAAGTTGTTTTGTTGAAACAAGTTCTTCAGTGGATTATTATGCACAAGATTCTGTATTGTGAGAACGCCTACTAAAGAGTTACTTATAAAATATAGATAACAGTTACATTGGTGTCGAAGTAAAAGTGATTGCCATTAGGCATAAGTTCTAAGTGAACACAGTACAAGAGATTTTAGAAAGGAGGTTTCGTAGAAATAACAAGTATTGGATATTTAAAAAAGGAAAGTATTCATTAAAAGAAGAAATATTAGCAGCTATCGTATTTTGTGAATATTCAAGTTTGTAAGAAGCTGTGAATAAAATTTTGTGGTTCAATGAAAATACAAGAATATTTCAAGATGGCGGCATAAACGCACATGGTCACGGCGTGCGGTGTATACAACTAGGTCACCTAGTTTGTTCTACGTCACAGTCGACGACAGTACAAGTATACTACACAGTGCTGGAATCTGCGTCGTGTAGGCTTACTGTATGGTGACACACGGTGAACATATATAGGTCGTGACGTCAACAAGTTCACTGCTAGTTGATTCCGGGAAATATTTGTAAACATAACCTGGAACTTGGAAGGCTATGGACTATTAATTATGAAGTGTAAATTATAAATAAAGGAACGGAATTTTTATCCATTCATTGTGTGAAGAGTTTGATAATTGCAATTTTGGATTAATGGAGTGAACTAAATTGTTAAAAACACTACTCGAAAATTGAAATTTTAACCAAGTGACTTTTATTCAAAACGATTGGACCATTTAATATGTTTTGTCAATCTGAGGGAGCGTATATATAAAGTATACTAAAGATCCCGTGTGAGGATTCTTTTGTTGTCTCATCTTGTCAAGACTAAATTGCATGGTTTAGACGTGTCACTTATTTGAACTTAACATTTTGAATTCAAGATTTTTCATTTGGAAGATTTATAACTTTATCAATATATACCTAAATTCCTTACCAAATTGCTTGACTCATATTATTCAATCAAACTAAACATGGATTACTACAAAGAATTCACTGCCATAGCTAAAGAGATCGGACTAAAGGGAAAAGAAATGAAGAAAAAGTACAAATAGCCAAAGAAGAAGAAAAGCTAAGCAACTGATTCAAGATGCTGGAATTTATATTGTGAATAGACATAATCGAAGTCATGGTTGGTGAATTATTGAACATTTAATAGTCTGAAGAAACATTCAAAGCCCATCGATTTGAATTCATACGCGTCAACTGAAGAATGACTATATTGAACTAGGCTATGCTATTAGCCGACTACACATTTGACATTAAACCTGTGAAGGGAAAGGACAATGTGGTTGCAGAAATATTGATTAGAATGACAATAAATAAAGACATTCTGTGAATTCCTACATGATAAAAACCAGAGACTGTATTGACATTGGTCTGTGAATTCCTAAAGGATACAACCAGAGACTGTAATTATATTAATATTTTTATTTGTTGAACAATGGACAAGGAACAGTGTTTGAATTCCACTGGATTATTAGTTAATTTTAATAATATTGATTGATAAAAAATATTTTAATTACAGAAATTTACAGATGTGTTTAAAATTCCATTTTCATTTTTTTCAACACAGGTAGACGGTTGCAGTTCTACAGATTTTTTCTTATTGATTTTATGTCCAGATGTTGTATGTAAGGCAATGAATGTCCATTGATGATAAATATTTGAAATTTGAATATAGATATAATTCAATTTGATTTTATGAAGACCAAAAATGTTGTATTTCATAAACATTTTTTTTGAAGGATGGGGGTGAATGTCACGTGTGAATCACATGATTTGTGACGAAGAGGTCACGTGAGCAAAAGCGCGGGAGATGACGCAGAAGGTTCGAGGTCATGATCAGTTGTCAGAGAGGTTCCGTAGTGTAAGGACGGAGTGTGTGTGTGTGCCTCAAGAATTCCACGTTGTATAACCTCAAATGATACTTCTGTGTACAAAATATACATATTAAAGTTGTTTTGTTGAAACAAGTTCTTCAGTGGATTATTATGCACAAGATTCTGTATTGTGAGAACGCCTACTAAAGAGTTACTTATAAAATATAGATAACAGTTACACACAGCTCATTCCTTTAATTTGGTTGGGAAAAGAGCAGCATGTTGTCCTGCTGCGGTCAGATTTTTTTGTCTTCTGCAACATCTTTATACCCGGCTTGTTGCATCTACTCATCGCTGACAGGTACTTCAAAAACATATGAAATTGATACATGCTAACAAAGCCTTGTCTGACACAAGATGGTCAGCCTGACATGATGCTGTAAGGACTATTAATAACTCATACCATGAGAATATCGCAGCACTGTAAGAATTAGCAACAAATGAAAATCAGCCACGTGACTTTCGACTTGAAGAAGAAGGATTTCTAAAGTAAATTGAACAACTGGAAGTCGCTATTTAACTTGAAATTTGGGAAACAATTTTAGAGAGGAAGTATCTCATTAAGTTTGTTAAAAAATAGCATTCTTAATTTGATTCCTATGAAGACAAAGGAAAGGAAAAGTCCGTGGTAAAAACAGTGTAAACAATCTTCAATACTATCAAACAAAAAAGTAAGCGTCAGTTTGATAAAGGGACATCAACAAAACAGTACTCTCCTCGAGACAAAAATTCAAGATTGAGGTATTTCTGGTCATCATTGACAAGCTTTCTTAAGCCCTACAACATCGGTTAGGCGCATATAAAGACATCCATGAGAAATTTGGCTTTCTTACTGACTTAACTCAGCTCAGCAATTTCGCCACCCGATGGGCAGCAGCCAAGTTAATGGAAGAACATTCAAGTGATATCGAAGACTGCTTACCTTCAGAATTAGTCCAATTTTCAGAACTCTTAAAAAAGTTATTGTCCAGCCCCAGGCTCAGGGTAAGGAAAAGGAAGTAGCACAAAGCGAAACTCAAAAAACTTGCACAGAGCTAAATTTTTTGCTGATTTTGAACGAGCTATATTTCACACAGTCCTTTACAAATGTACACATCGCACTTCACATCTATCTTTCAATGATGACATCAAACTGCAGCTGAGAGCGATCCTTTTCAAAGTTGAAAAGAATATATAATGAGTTTGAATTTGCATGGGGAAAAAAAGACTGAATATGCTCTCTCTTCTCTAATGAGCATTGAAAAGGAACTTGTAAGCTTACTCAGCTTTATTGATTTGATTGAAAAATTCGCCATTTGAAAAATTCGCAAACGAAAGTTGTAGGCTGTAGGTTGAAATAATAATCATACATATTTTTCAATAATTTTTGTTATTTCAATTAGAGAAAACAATTCGTTACCTCATGAAAACAATATTTAAAAAATATTTTAAAATATGGAATAACTTGTAATAATATTCTTTATGGGGGCGCGTTCGTAACGACGAAACAGCGTAAGTCGGGATGGGACCGTCGTAACCGGAGGACTACCTGTATATAAACATGCATATCTATGCTTTCACGCCTTTAATAAATATATATATATATATAACAAAATATTAACTCAAAGACATTGAAATCATAATTTTCCTTAAGAAAAACACCAAGAAAGAAAACCCATCTTTTGGTGTTTTTTTTGGTGGTTTTTTTTGAGGGGGGGGGGATAAAAATCGTATCCCCCACCCCACTGTGGTGGAGGGAGTTATGAGGTGGGATTCGTCCATGCTGTCAGTGTGTCCAAGCCCAAATGGCTTTATATCTTTTAAAACATAACATACTGCCTCTTTCATTCCAGCCGTTTTTTAAAGATCTCTCTGCTGCGAATGTTTCTTTTCTTTTTTCCTAATTTGTTTTAATGTTGTTTGTGTGTTGGGACTGTTTTATTATTGCAAGTTAACTGATATTTTGTTAATAAGAGTCTTCGCGTTTAACGTATTTCATTGTATCTCTTAATTTCTTTCTAGATTAAAAAAATTGTCATCTTTATTTTTCTGACATAAAATCGTACACAGTAAAATTTTAGGCTCGGGTGTCACCCCCTGATGGGTGTCACCCGGGGCGGCCCGTCCCCCGCCCCCCTAGTGACGCCACTGCATATAATTACTTTTTTTACTCAAGTTTTTGAAATTTAAAAGAAAAACAACAAAATTTTCCTATAGTACAAATTTATATTGTACGTTTCCTTTTAAACAAGGACATGTTTAAAAATTATAAAAACCACTTCTTCAAAATTTATTGTTGACACATTTTCTAAAGAAATCACACAATTCCACAATGACAATGAGCATAAAAATATTTTTTTTATTATTACAACATCTTATAAGTATCGTTTCCTTTTCTGCAGAGATAGTTTGGATCAACCCTTTCGCAATTAATTCATCAATATTATTTCCACTACAAATCAGGGCAAACAATAATACATTTAATGGAAATGTTCGCCGACTCCTGTACAAGACATTCATTCCCCCAAGTGGGCGGGGTTAGTGTCAATCAGTGATTGGACGTTGTAAAACAAAAAGAAAAAAAACGAGATGCGACAAGCCTGACTCGATGATTGCACTGGAGATAAATTGAACACTTGTTTCTTTCAGTGCTACAGTATCCTGTAATGGTACGTCGTTCACCTGCGTGTTGAGAACAACTTCTGATCAATCTTGGGAGAGGTTTGGCGGTCGCCAGTTGAAGTTATAAAAAAAAAGGTATGTAGTCTTAGTGCAATTGGAAGATTTTAATTATTATATTATATAAAAACACATGAGCTAAAAACTTGATAAAGTTTCTAACCAAATAGCAGTTTGAGTCATCAGTGGGATGAGGTGGGGTATTTACAGTGTTGGCCGATGGCAATGTCATTGTTGGGATAAGGTGGAGTATTTACAGTGTAGCCCGATGCCAATGTCATTGTTGGGATAAGGTGGAGTATTTACAGTGTAGGCCGATGCCAATGTCATTGTTGGGATAAGGTGGGGTATTTACAGTGTAGGCCGATGCCAATGTCATTGTTGGGATAAGGTGGGGTATTTACAGTGTAGGCCGATGCCAATGTCATTGTTGGGATAAGGTGGGGTATTTACAGTGTAGCCCGATGCCAATGTCATTGTTGGGATAAGGTGGAGTATTTACAGTGTAGGCCAATGGCAATGTCATTGTTGGGATGAGGTGGAGTATTTACAGTGTAGGCCGATGCCAATGTCATTGTTGGGATAATGTGGAGTAGTTACAGTGTAGGCCGATGCCAATGTCATTGTTGGGATAAGGTGGAGTATTTATAGTGTAGGCCGATGCCTATGTCATTTTTGTGTGTTTAATTTTCAAATTATTGAAATATATCAACGCGAACCGCGGCACTTTCCACCGTCAAAGAACAACATCTTTGAAGTACACGTCAATTTTAAGAAGCTCTGACATTTTATACAATCAGGAAATATCAAGTGCATATCAGTAGTAAAACATACTAAATGAGGAGCAACAATATTTATAATTATAACTTTTCATTGCATAAACTTTAATTTTGTATCACTATCTATTGATTAACTTGTAATATGAGGTCTATAAATTTACTTTGAAATCTCAGCAGTCAAAATGACTCATGACAAGTGTAAATATTAATTCTCTAGCCTAAGAATAACATATTGTACGCATGATCACATCGTTGTGTTCAAGATAACACTCATGTAACTTAACCCTTATTTAGATTATTTGGAAGTTCATTGAATGAAAGTTTGTATAGTCAAGCATCATCAACTTCAAGAAAGGGTTAGGAAAAAAGAAAACCCCCGCGAAAACGTCTCGACCATCGGGCGGAAATGGTACCCATTCATAAAAATAAAAGTGCCAGACAGCCCTCTCCCTTCACTCACTAGGATGGACGGTTAAAACATCGCTGCCACGATTGTTCTTTTTTAAAATCCGTTATATTAACTCGTGGCATCTTCTTGATTTCTTGATTGTTTGTTTGCCGAAAAAACTTTGGATCGATTTTTAACCCACTTCCTCGTAATCTAGCGAACTGAAATTTTGCAGGCAGACTCGTTCCGACGATAAAAATGATGTATCGAAATTTCAGATCGATCGACTGTACTGTAATTAAATTAATGCATTTTAGATTATCTCCAATAAATCTCTATGTAGCATGTTAATTTTTGAGCTAGAGTGTCGCGCTGCGTATTATATTGAACAACCTTTTTAATACTTTCCTGTCGCGCGGTGCGATGCTTATTATATTGACGATACTTTTTAAAAATATATTCTCGATCTGTAAATGTAAATGCTATTAGTTGCTAATCTGTCGCACGTTGCGCATTATATTTAACATGTTTTTATAACCCTTTTCCCATGATCAAATCTAGCTGAAATTTTGAATGCAGACTGTTTTTTTTACTATAAATCCTTTATATATGAGACATAACTAACATTTTGGATTTTTGGATGCGATGCGTATTAATATTATAATGAACATACTTTTAAGTTATCTGTCGAAAATAATGGATTTATAGTCAAAAACTGAGTTTTTTAACGTTTAAAAAAATATATTTACATTTGTACGTGTGTTTGTGGGAGGTATATGGAGAGAGTGAGGTTTTTTAAAAATCACAAATAACAAGAAATAACATCTTTCGAAAATGTATTCTCTTTTTATTAAATAAAATTGTATCAAACCTATTAATTTATGACTGGCAAGTACATTTGTACTTTATCTTAGTTTAAACAACTCTATTATTATTTAAGGCGTTATTTATTTTGCTGCTTATTGAATTCTATACAAAATTATTATTTGACATGCTTTTTTATGAACAAACAAATTTATTATTTGAGTGGTTTAAACGCACAGAGAATTGGAACACTTATCATTGGGCTCCGTATTTATAATGCCTCCTGGTTAACATATTTTTTATTTTTAAAAAATGTGAAGGAATTTTTTGAAAAGAAAAATACATTAAAAGTTCAATAACGTATAGAAAACATTAAAATTTATTAGAAGATTTTTTAAAATGCGCTGACTTAAAAAAAGACTTTATCATCCGAATGGCAAAAGGTTTCTGATGATCTTGCAACAGCACTGTTATTTTAATGTTTGAATTAATTATAAATTATTACTGTAAGAGCGTTATCATTTTTTAATTATGGAATACCTTTTTAAATCACCTCCATACTCTTTCATTTGAGGGTGGTGAAATGGATAATTTTAATGAAAGCATTGAGATTTTAAAATAGCGGAGCTTCGTCCTAAAAAGAAGTGAAGGCGATTTTTAAATTAAAATACTCATTTGTTTAAAACATATAAACTTGCCCGTGCTGCCAACTTCTTTTACCAACTACGGGTGCACCGAAAAACTTGATCCGTTTCCCATGATTCAGATCCTATAGATTTAGGACCTTACCAACGTTTAAGCTGTGCGGCCGCGCAGTTAACTGATCGACGCCGCAGCAGCTTACAATTACCGCGAGGCAAATTTTGACAAGAATAACATAATATCTGTGTTTCTGGGTGTAAACTGTAAACTTTGTACAAAAATGTCTGTTGTGCAAATTTGCACACAAGTCTTTTACTTTGCTCACGGACAAACGAACCTTAAAGGGACCTTTGGATCTTACCTGGGAAATAAGTTTACAGATAAATAAATGCAGCTCTAAGAGCATTAATTATAAAAGAAAATCAACACAGTGTTTAATGAGCGTTAAATAAAAGTCAAATTTGCGCAATTTTCATACTTTTGGGACACCTAATTTCTTGACATATTAACTAAGTATGTATTTAAAATGGTCACCATTGAGGCCAACCATAAATGACGTCACGCGATTTTGGCCAATTTTTAAATATGACGTCCAATATTACGTTAACTTTGACCCCTCCTTCTAAAAGCCGTATTTTCTCATTGAAAATTAGCTTGTTGCATATTACTTTTTTTGTTTTTTAAAAAAAATATGTATTTAGTGTAAGTCTGCCCTCTAATATTGTAACACGTGTGAAGCCATTGAAAACGTCATTAAATAAATTGTAAAGTGGAACATTTCTTTAAAGTAGCGCGTTTTGATGTGACGTCACATTTCTTAAACACCCCCTCCCCCTCGTCACACATGGTCACTAATGCGTGACACCCAGCCCCACCACTTTTTTTCCTCTCTCCGGCGCGTGACGTCATATGGACGACACCATTTCGGAAATTTGATTGTGATCGATTACTCACTTATAAAAGTTGGATTGAGCGATCAGTGTACATTTTCAATATTTCAATTTGGTGTAACACTTAAAACTGTGTCACCGGGTGCGAAATGCACTCCACGCACCCCCTAGCAACGCCAGTGTTTAAGATGATTATTATTGGTATATCTAAGGGCTCAATTATTATTGTTAAGATTCGGATCATTGGTTGAGTATTCATAATGCTAACTATTATGAATCATCTGTAGAGAACACTCTTTTGTGTTTGTTAATATTGAACAAAATGTCGACCGACGAGTATAGGTTCTTCATAAAAGACATAGGTATACAGAAGAAAAACCAGAGAACCTCTTCAAACTTGACAGATTAAAATCACCGTATATCATTCTTCATTTCAAATACTAATTATTATTATACTTAACGGTTGGAAAATCCATATGTATGAACACATAAATGTATTAAAAACTCTTTACAATTTACAAAAAGAAAAACGAATTGATATTGTATATTAAAGTCTTTGACTAAAGCGTTCCTTAGCACACGTTATGTACTGAAAATAGACGTACGAAATTAATTAGAAAAAGAAACACGTATTTCTGATTTAAGAGTTCTTTTCTCATCACTTCACAATATATAATAGATACGCCCCGCGGCGTAGCATACGCCGCAGACTTGCTCATGGAGAGTGCAAAGAAAAAAGGGGGGGGGGAACGGACACTACAGCACGAAGAAATCAAAACAGTGCGAATGAACGTCGATGGGGGGGGGAACCACCGACGCATTGTTGGTCTCAAGACATTCATATTGCGCATATCTACCTGCCCATCACCCTAGCTTGCCAACCATAAACTGTGATTGGTCGACCCTAGCGAGGGTCAGCCATATTCGCAAAAAGGGGGAAAAGAACGGGCACAAACACACATTTAAAAAAAATAAAAAAATAAATCTTATTGCTGGGGCTTGAACACAAGAACTTTTGCGTGTAAAGGCGGACGTGATAACCACAACACCACGAATCACATGTTATTCTGAGAATGAACAACGCAAGTGAACGCAAGAATCATTGTTGCCCCTCTCCACCACCTCATCTTTCCAAATCATAAACTGATTGGTCGACCCCAGCGAGGGTCATTCGTCATTCTTGTTTGCACATACTCGCTTTGGGGAATTACATAAATAATATAAAGAATATAATAGCCCAAGTCACTCCCTCACTCATTCACTGGCTCATTCCTTATCGCTATGGCGTCATTGTTTGAGCTTATAATACACGGTGTGCATCAGGAGGTGTGCAAAGTAATTAAAAAGTACAGATTATTTTTGAAATAGTACAACAGCCCATAGCAGTTTTAAAAGCGTGTGGTGTTTCTCGCCGTAAAATATTATATGACAATTACCCAAAAATTATTATAAAATACTTTTATGTACATGTCAGGAAGTTTAATATTTGTTATTTATTAAACAAGGATAAGTTACTTGGGCTTTTGACAAAAAA